>JARKHS020033724.1:0-33128 GCA_030143305.2 Amblyomma americanum
GATCGGACGCTCGCGCGAACGCTCCTCGCTTCACCCATGCCCACCGCTGAATTCAGCGACGGTCAACACCGCTCTTGCCTGGATTTCGTCTTCGAAGCTCGGATAACGCCGTCGGGCGCATCGGCAAGTCCCTTTTTGCCTGTTTCTGCGGACTTTTCTGCGTTTCGGCTCTCGCCGGTACGCACGGCCCGCTAGGCCCACTCCAGGCCTAGCGACCCCGCTCTGACGGGGCTGTGCCGCATTATCTGAGTGGGATCTTCCTCCAACACTGGATATGGAAGTCACCGTGGAGGGGGCTGACATTAGCCCCGAAGAAGTTTCGCACCAATATGGTTGGTTCACCGTCGGTGAATCGAAACGCTCCGGTCACGAACGTCAAATGAATAACCCCGCGGCACACAATGGAACCGATCGCGCCCAGGGACAGGGCAGCATGCGGCACTCTGCCGACTCCTCTGCGAAAAAGCTTGGCCGACGACTTGCTCGACAATCGGTGGCGTCGAACCTACCTCGCCTACCCAAGGGCCTAACCAAGGTGATATTCCGGCCATCGGGCGGCCTCCGTATACTCGAGAGCTGTGGCCAACTCGGCATCTTTCAACTCATCCGGGACGCCGCGGGCCTCACCTTGGCAGAATCATCTGAAGACTGCATGCTACTCAACTTCAAGCAACACACCATACTGGTGGCCACCCATTCCGCGGTACGAGTGGAACGCTACTTAAACATCAAGGAGCTCATCTACGGCGCGAACAAGATCGCCATCACCTCGTATGTCGCCACGCCGGATGGCAGTGGTAAAGGAGTGATCCAAGGCGTTCCGAAACATCTATCGGACGCTGACATCCTTGCGAACCTTCAGCATCCAAGGAATCCTCCAATATGTGGAGTCCGGCGCATGGGTGAGCAGTCGCAGACGGTCCTCATTCTCTTCAACGGTGAGCGAGTTCCCCGTTGGATCAGCTTCGGTGGTGGCATGATTCGCTGCTGCCTCTACAAAAAAAAATACGAAGTGGGTTCTTTGTGCGGACAACTCGGACATCGCAGAGACGTTTGCCCGGACCCGAAAAACGCTCGCTGCCGCGGATGCGGCGTGGCCAATCCTCCTGAGACACATAGCTGCGAGCCTTAGTGTGCCTTGTGCGGTAAGGGCCATGAACTGGGCAGCAACAAATGCCGCGAAATCTACCGCACTCCATACATTGTCAGCAAATGCCGCTGGGAACAGGAACGCCAACATCTGACCCAGCATAGCCAAGAGTCGCCGCAGTCTAAAGAGCGACGCAGCCGCTCCAAAAGCCGGGGACGAACAAATTATAGACATCGATCCAGCTCCTTTCCACGACTGGAACCGAGAGGCCGGTCCGCCTCCAAATCCAGGACTCCTTCACACCAGCCACGGAACCCCGGTTTGAACCAGGACGCCGTCGGCACGCAAAAGGTAGGCTGGGCAGATAAAGCCTCCCAGAAATCTAACTCCAACCCCTCTGAGCTAGCAGACCTGAAAGTGCTGGTAGGGAAATTACTTCGTGAGGTCGAGGACCTAAAGAAAGAAAATGCCGCTCTAAAACAGCAACAAGTGCAGGCTGGGTCACCGCCCACGACCGATGGCGCCAATAAACCTACCCCCTCTACCTCCGCCGGAGCGGACATGCATGCTGAATCAACGCGGGCACCCCCGCCTAAGCGAAAAGCAGGCGATTCCCTGTCCGAAGGCCAAACACTAGCCGACACCATTCACAAAATTGAAGAAGGGCAAACGCAGACTAACAGCACCATCATTCAAGTGCAGCTTACAATGACTTCCATCATGGAAGAAATATGCAGACACCGGCAGGAATTAATTAACTTAGGCAGCTGGCAGCAGGAAGCAGAGAGCAGGCTCCTTCCTCACAAAATTCGCAAACCCGCTTCTTCTGAAGCGGTATCCGACTAGCAACAACATGGCGCCACAACCCAATTACACCATCTGGCAGTGGAACTGCCGAGGATTTAGCCGCAAACGGGCTGTACTCCAACAATTCCTCAACAATAGGGACGGACCGGACTTAATCGCACTACAAGAGACACAAACTAATAGCAAGCTAGCTGGGTATCAATCCTTTTCATCGGGGGGTGGAACGCTTGGAGTCACGACTCTTGTCAAACGAAATATTGCGGTAGTACAGCACGATACCCCAGTCACAAATGTCACACACTTGCTAGTCGAATTAATTCCGCCTAGGAAACCCGACCACAGTCTGTTTGTGCTGAATGTCTATAGCAGCCCAAAGTTACGGAAAGCAAGCTTCGGCCCGCTTTTTCAGGCGACCCTGAAGCTCGCAGGCAATCACCCCGTCATTTTCACGGGAGACTTTAATGCCCAACACCCGGCTTGGGGTAACGCACAGGAGGACATTAAAGGTAGAAAACTGTGGCTCACCGCACAATAGTGTGGGTTGACTCTTCTTACAGATCCACTAGTCCCCACCCGCTGCGGTAACAGTGTTTCCAGGGATACGTCTCCCGATCTGACTTTTGCTAAAAATTCGGGCACTCCAACATGGATAAACACTCAACAAAATTTCGGCAGCGATCACTACATATTGGAAATAGTGACCTAAACTGGCCCCAAACGTCGTAGCGCTCGAGCCCCCATCCTTGTCGATTGGGACACGTTCCGCGCTAAAAGAGCCGCCCGAGAAGCTGATACCCCCGAAATACTAGACATAGATATCTGGGCACAGGATCTTTGTCAAGATGCCAAAGCAGTCACCCATACGTTAGACCAGGCTGACCACCTGGAGATTGCGGACAGCCGGCTTCTTCACCTATGGGAGGCAAAGAGTGGACTCGAGAACCGACTCAAACGACAGCGGTGGAACCGCAATCTGCGCAGAAGAATAGCTAGGCTAAACAAGGAGATCGAGGATCATGCAGCTAAACTTACTCAACAAAACTGGGATGACATATGCAACCAAATGGATCGCAATATGGGAGTCTCTAAGACTTGGCACTTGCTCCGTCATCTACTTGACCCTACAGGTAGCAGAACCACCCAGAGGCAGAACCTGCAGAAGCTTGTGCATGAGTATGCAGGCCCACCAGAGGACCTTTTCCTTGAACTTAAAGATAGATATATTGGCAATGCTCCTATCCAAGCCTTCCCAGATTATGCTGGTCCGGAAAACACGCAGCTCGACTCCCCCATTACTGTGGATGAGGTTAGGGCAGAGATTGCCAGGCTAAACTGCAAATCCGCCACTGGCCCCGATGCAGTATCCAACAAGATCCTCCGCAACCTGGATGAAGTGTCGCTACAATCACTAACTGAGTATATGCAGAAATGTTGGTCGGAGGGCTCCATCCCACAAATATGGAAAACGGCAGAGATCATTCTCATCCCAAAGCCAGGGAAGGCACTCAGCCTTGAGAACCTCAGGCCGATTTCGCTCACGTCTTGTGTAGGTAAGCACATGGAGCACGTAGTTCATACCCGCCTCAACCGGTTTATGGAGGAGAACGAGCTGTACCCTCCAACCATGATTGGATTTCGACCAAAACTTTCTACGCAGGATGTAATGCTTGAGCTCAAGCATCAGATTATTGAGGCAAAAACGCGGGACACCAGAATAATTCTTGGACTTGACCTGGAAAAGGCCTTTGACAATGTCAGACATGATGCGATCTTGGAGAACCTTCATGAACTCGGGGTGGGAGCCCGCACCTTCAACTATATCAGCGACTTTCTTTCAGGTAGAAAGGCGCATTTTCAAGAAGGAGGTCTCCACTCGCATGACTTTCCCCTCGGCAACAAGGGCACCCCGCAGGGATCGGTCCTATCACCATTTCTCTTCAACGTTGCAATCTTGAAACTTCCACACCTATTAGCGCAGGTTCCGCCACTCCACCACAGCCTCTATGCTGACGATATCACCTTGTGGACCGCCGAGGGCAATGATGCCGAAATCGAGGAGAGACTACAGCATGCAATAGATATCGTGGGGAACTATGTAGACCCTAGGGGGCTGCGGTGCTCTCCAGCCAAATCTGAATTTCTCATATTCCGCAACATCAGATCCATTGCGCACACCCCACCGGCCATCGAACTCCGTATTCGCGGAGTCCCCATTCCTCGAGTGCCGAAAATTAAAATCTTGGGCCTAATTCTACAAGAACACGGGTTCAATGGTGACGTAATTCGGAAGCTTCAGGGAACCTCGCAGCAAATTATGTGACTCATTCGCCGCATTAGTAACCGCCACTCGGGCTTGAAGGAAAGCAATACTCTCCGCTTAGTACAAGCCTTTGTGATAAGCCGCATAGCTTACGTATGCCCTTACCTACATCTCAAGTCAGCTGAAAAAAAAAAGTGGAGGCCATAATCAGAACATGCGTCAAACAGGCAGTTGGGCTACCCATGCACACAGCGACTGAGAAAGTGTTAGGTCTCGGTCTTCATAACACCCTAAGCGAGATTATTGAAGCGGTAACCGTCTCGCAGTACGAACGACTATCGGCCACACCAACTGGCAGACACATTCTGTCCACACTAGGCATAACTTACGAACGACAAGGCGGACCCACAACTGACCTTCCCAAACATATACGCCAGCTTCTGGTCATTCCTCCACTACCTCGAAACATGCACCCAGATTTCCACGCTGAACGTCGTACAGAGAGAGCCAAATCATTAGGCAAACGCTTTCTTAATGATACCTCTGTGGTATATGTAGATGCGGCAGATTCTTCGGCTGACAAGATGGTAGCTGTGGTCACCACGGAACGTGGTACACTCATAACTGGGGGCACTATACGCACTCAGCACACACATGTTGGAGAAGAAACAGCCATTGCTCTAGCCATTGTGGGATCCTCGGCAGAAACCATTGTCAGCGACTCAAAATTGGCTATACGTAACTACACGTTTGGAAGAATCTCCCCACAAGCAGCACGGATTCTGCTAAATTATCAGCCCACGCGGCGCATTCGCCTAATCTGGACGCCTGCTCATGCTTCCCTTGCTGGTAATGAGGCGGCTCATAACCTAGCTCGAGAACTGTCCCGCCGAGCTGGGTCGTGCAGCCCGCCCGCCCTATACTCTGGCAAGGACAGGTTGTTTTCTTACAGAGAAATCCTGCAGCACTACAGGCTTGCAAGACTCAGATTCCCCCCAGCAGATAATACGCTCTCCAAGCAACAGGCCAAAGCCTGGCGTAAACTTCAAACTAACACCTATCCAAATCCCCAATTGTGTAGCTTCTATTCGGAAGGACTCTACTCAAACAAATGCAAAAATTGTGATGCGAAAGCCGATCTAAATCATATGATCTGGAACTGCCCGCAGTCCCTACCAGCGAGTCGGTTCATTACCGACTCTGCTCATTGGGAGGCTCTATTGCTCAGCCCCGACCCGGGGATACAGATCAAGCTCCTCCAGCTGGCTGAAGACGCCGCCGCTCCCCAAGGGATAGCGGCCGCCGTTTAAGCGGGGGGCGACTTCGTGTCGCTCCTCTATATCCGCTGGAAATAAAGTTTCACAACCAACCAACCAACCAATCACGTTCGAAACAGCGTGTCATTCGACAGTCTCTCGTGTGTTGATTTGGCAAATCGTAACACTCCGATGTCAGAAATGTTTTTTAGGAAAGGAAACGACGCAGAAACTGTCTCACTTGTCTCGATAATGATAATAATTGGTTTTCAGAGAAAGGAAATGGCGCAGTATCTGTTTCATATATCGTTGGACACCTCAACCGCGCCGTAAGGGAAGGGATAAAGGAGGGAGTGAAAGAAAAAGGAAGAGGTGCTGTAGTGGAGGGCTCCGGAATAATTTCGACCACCTGGGGATCTTTAACGTGCACTGACATCGCACAGCACATGGGCGCCTTTTGCCTTTCGGCTCTATCGAAACGCGGCCGCCAAGGTCGGGTTCGAACCCGGGCACTCTTGCTCATTGAAAGGGATAAAGGATAGAGAGATAGAAGACAGCAAGAAAATGGATTCTTTAAATTTCCTTTTTCGCCCCGCCGCGGTGGCTCAGTGGTTAGGGCGCTCGACTACTGATCCGGAGTTCTCGGGTTCGAACCCGACCGCGGCGGCTGCGTTTTTATGGAGGAAAAACGCTGAGGCGCCCGTGTGCTGTGCGATGTCAGTGCACGTTAAAGATCCCCAGGTGGTCGAAATTATTCCGGAGCCCTCCACTACGGCACCTCTCTCTTCTTCTTTTCTTCTTTCACTCCCTCCTTTACCCTTCTCTTACGGCGCGGTTCAGGTGTCCAACGATATATGAGACAGATGCTGCGCCATTTCCTTTCCCTCCAAAAACCCATTATAATTATATTACATTTCCTTTTTCCTTTCTTCCTTCACTCTTCTTTCTTTCACTGCCTCCTTTATGCCTTCGCTAACGGCGCGTTTAGGGTGTCCAACGAGATATGATAGACAGTTACTGCGTCATTTCCTTTCCTGAAAACCAATTTTCATTTTCATTTTCACCTGGCGCGGTGGCTCAGTGGTTAGGGCACACGGCTACTGATCCGTAGTTCTCGGGTTCGAATCCAACCGCGGCGCTGCGTTTTTATGGAGGAAAAACGCTAAGGCGCCCGTGTGCTGTGCGATGTCAGTGCACGTTAAAGATTGGTTGGTTTTTGGTTTTTTGGGGGGGAAAGGAAATGGCGCAGTATCTGTCTCATATCGTTGGACACCTGAACCGCGCCTTAAGGGAAGGGATAAAGGAGGGAGTGAAAGAATAAAGGAAGAAGAGGTGCCGTAGTGGAGGGCTCCGGAATAATTTCGACCACCTGGGGATCTTTAACGTGCACTGACATCGCACAGCACACGGGCGCCTTAGCGTTTTTCCTCCATAAAAACGCAGCCGCCGCGGTCGGGTTCTAACCCGGGAACTCCAGATCAGTAGTCGAGCGCCCTAACCACTGAGCCACCGCGGCGGGTTGTTAAAGATCCCCAGGTGGTCGAAATTATTCTGGAGCCCTCCACTCCGGAGCCCTCCACTACGGCACCTCTTTCTTGCTTTCTTCTTTCACTCCCTCCTTTATCCCTTCCCTTACGGCACGGTTCAGGTGTCTAACAATATATGAGACATATACTGCGCCATTTAATTTCCCCCAAAAACAATTAATAAGGTCGATGAGAATTCAAACACAAAGCGTCCATTAGAGTCCATAGTACGGCAATAGGCGCAAAACATGAACGCTTTCTGGGCGCGAACGGCTACGCTGAGTGGTTACAATTCCATCGGGGACGACCTCGTGGTGAAGTTCTCCGACTTGACGAAGAGTCTTGTACGGGCCGAAGTAGCAGCACAAAAGTTTTTCACTGAGTACACCGTGGTGAATGTGTGTCCACACACACACATGCTCACCGGGTTTGTATTCCGTGTGGCGTCGGCGTAGATTGAAGCGATCGACATCAGCGACTTTTGCTTCATCCTCCTTGGAAGGCCATTAGAACGGAGTGACGACGTATCTCAGGACATCATTAAGCAGGAAGCCGTTTGCTCGTTAGCTCGCGATTGGTAAAATGGCGCCCCAGTCCTAGCTTCACCTCGGTTTTGCGTAGCAGGTTCTTGGAGAAAAAAGTATGTTTCACCTTCAGCTCTCCTCTTGGATAAATGTCAGATTTAACCATGTCACATCAGCAACAGGGGATTAGTACTGATACGGTTAAATCTCTCCTATGCGGACAAACCATTTCTCAGTAAGCGATGCTGCAAGCGAAATACAAAGTGCAGTTCTTGTAATCAGAGGAACCGCTAAGGAAGAGAGAACCTAATGCGCTTCTCTAAGCATGTGAAGTAGAAGGAAACACAAATGTTCTATAAAGCAAACCTGTCTGCTAGCAGTGAGCAGTATAACTACTGTTAGGATAAGCAGCGTACAGAAGGAATTGAGGCAACGATTAAAGCATGCAGGGCTAGCCTGCGGCTACAGAGCCTGCGATTTGAATAAAAGCGCGCCTATAGGCAAATACTAAGAAAAGAAGGAAGAAGAAACCAATGAAGGGAGCAGGCAACAAAGAGACAAGAACGAAAGGAAGAAAGAAGGAAGGACGAACGAGAGAAGCAGAAATTGACATTGAGAAACTACTTCATTGAAACACTAATCGTATGCAGTGATCGAAGCAGATGCGGAGTAAATGTCGTCTGCATTATGCGAGGAGTACACTACACAGCCAGAGATCATTAATTTTAGCACCAGGAAAAATTTAATTCCAAACCCCATTAAAATACGGCCATCTTATGAAGTTTTTTGTAGAGCTAGAAGTCGCAAAGAATGCTTTTCCCGAGATCGGAGTCCCACAAGAATGACGATGGTCAGTCGCTTCCCGTGAGTTTTTTTATCAGAAATGTATCACCGAGGACATCCTGAGGCTTGACGCTTTCGGATACTCGGTAAGGGCAGTCCAAAATGTGGTGGGCAGACGAGCGTCCCGAACGTTGAGGCATTCGAATGAGGAGTCTCTCAGGGTTGCTATTTTCACACAGAAAGAATTGTAGCAGGCTGGTCTGTATGAGCTACCGATAAGTGACTGTGAGGTGTATATGTGGCGCCAGTGGCTGATAAACAATTACGAAAGGTGGGGGAGCGCGGGCCAAAAACCAAAAGCCTGAACAACACAGAGCAGGACTTCTCGGTAGGCCAGATCTATTTCTGCCTAGATTTTGATAGACATTTTCGGAAATACATAGACTGAAAAAGAATGTTAATTCTGATCGCATAGCGAGATATGCACATTACAACCATAATAAAATTCCTCCTCACCGCGCTCAGGCCGTCGGTAGTGGGGATAAGCGCCAGTGGGCATTTCGTCAGATTTCAATCCGCCACCCGTACACCGTCACCCTCTTCCGCTGCCTTTCTCCTGCTTCCCTTTACCACATCTTGGGGAGATGAGAGAGGACCTGGACGAAGAATGGCCGAGCAAAGTAAAAATTACTAAGAAGACACTCCGACAACAGAAGGCCTACGTGCAAAGTATACAGGCCCCCGAAGAAATATACGTGCAAAAATGAGGCTTGCTGGAGTGATGCCTTCTGGCATTTCTCAGGAAAAGCAACCTGGGTCTCACAAGCCCATCACGTGGCAGTGTTCGAAACAACCATCACATCCAGTGCAGTGGCATGAGGACTCGCCGCGATTTAAAAATGCGACACATTTTGCACACTTATGTAGTCCAAACTGAAACAGAATCAGCGTTGGAGTAGACTCAGGAGCGAGAGGCAATGGACTCACAATTGGAATAGTCATAATTGAAACAGAATCAGAACTGGAGCAGATTCGCGAGCCAAAAAAGTGTGCATCGCATTTCCTCAATTGACCACTCCTAAATTTGGACGCGACAGAGTTAAGACTCCCGTTGTGCAGAAAATCCGGTGTCGTCGTCAGCGCTGTGAGCGGTAAATACCCCCGGAGATGTTTATGTTTATCGGGGTTTAACATCCCAAAGCGACTCAGGCTATGAGGGACGCCGTAGTGAAGGGCTCCGAAAATTTCGACCACCTGGGGTTCTTTAACGTGCAGTGACATCGCCCAGTTCCCGGGCCTCTAGAATTTCACCTCCATCGAAATTCGACCGCTGCGGCCGGGAACAAACCTAGGTGGGCTAACTAGATCACGTGAGCTTGTGGCGTCATCACAACCTACTCATCGGGTTTTGAGCAAACCATCCGCCCTGGCTGGTGGCAGTTAAATTAATCGTTGATCGCGAGAGTTTGCTCGGGAAGAACAACTCGGGTCGCGCAAGACCCACTGGTGGAAGCACCTGGCACCGCAGGGCAGTGTTGTCTCGCTCAACCGCTGCACCATTGCGCAAGGAGTGTTATTAGGACTCCCAGGGACATATGAATGGAATGTGAAGTTGAGAATGACAAGTTCCGCGTATAAGGGAATTAACTCATTTACGCTATCACGTTGTGCCCTTAAGCCGGAGCTTAAGCGTTCCCTCCAATTCTTTGTTAAACCAGCAAGACCATTATGGCATCAGTGTTTTTGTTCACGTGAATTATAGTTATGTTTTCAGCCTGGAGCTAAAAATACATACACGTGCCGAAGACTGTCAAGTGAAAAATGGAGTGTCAAAGGCAGCAAAGAAAAAGGATACACACACCTATAAATCATGTCCGTGTTCATGTCTGCCACTGCTTTTGTTATTTCTCCGGTTCTGAGGTTTCAGTTTATTTACTGCTATTTTATTATACCTCAAACCTACCATGAACCATGAGGATCATCTGATTGTAATTTCTCATTAAAAACCTTTTCTAACCAAGCTTGGAACATACACGACAACTTAGCGGTAATGGCCCGTCAAATTTAATAATGTGGCAGCATTAGTTTTCAGATCATGTGATTTTGCGTCCTGCGTCTATCACAAAAGTTGTTGATTGGTTGAAAAAGGTCAAGTGACATTGTGAGGTCACAACAACCTGTCCTCCGGTTGTGTGCGGCCTGCCTACAGTGCCAGGTAGCAATTGCGTTAATTCAAATCAGTTGTCACCTGCCCACCGTGGCACTGCACACCAAGCCATTTAGCGCCCTGGGTTTGTCCCAAAAGCCGCTGATTGGTCGCTAGGGCGACGAAGTTTCTAAGTCACGTGACCGCGGCGTGAAAAGTCAGAACTAAAAAACAAGGAGGAGCGAGCAACCGGTAAAGGACGCTACGAGCAGGCTGGAACAGATTCTCGGCGGACTTATTCAGCGCATGATTGTGTGTGTGCAAATAAAGATACAGTGACAGTGACAACATTGTGTATGTCGTGAAGGAATGGCCACAGACACATAAATATAGTGCAGCAACGTTGTTTCTAGTGCTGTCAGGTTCAACACTTCAGGTGATTTAAGCGATGCCATAATTTTCTTTTTTTGCCCACTAAGTATAAAGGTACGAGCATTGAATGATTTAGGGCTTGTGTACGCTTTTTTGTCATTGATTTCAATTTTTCATTGTGTCTATGTTTTCATTTGGCATGCATTATGATATTAAGTTTTTTAGCTTTACCACTGTAAACATTTTTCTGTCCGTACTGCAATCAAACGTTTCCGGCCTTATCTACTTTATGTCCACTAGAATAAACAGCAGGTTTCGTCCTTTCGGTACATGTCTCATAAACTTCCCTGTCTATCAAATAGCATAGGCTCAATACGTTCATACATACGGACGTGCATAGATATTGAAGCCCATTTTTTCTCGTCCTACACAACTAGAACCTTTTGTCAGTTATAAAACCTCTACCACTTGTCAGATTGAAATCCAACGCAGCGAACTTTGCCGCCACACGAAGAAATGGGCGAATTCAGACGATGAGGTAGACAGCAGGTGATGATGAATATTGATACATGAAGACGGAATTCCAGTACAGTGCTTGTAGTATGTATAGCATGCGTCACACTTTTGTATTCTGCTCGTGTGGTGCACTATACCTGCAGTAAGAGCGACGCCATGGACTTTACTCTTGGGGTGAGGATAAACGTGAAAGCTGAAAGTTCCATACGGATAGGAACTGAATAAAAAAGGCTTATTTGATGGCAGACACCGAAGTAGACGGGTCGGTGACTGTGGCAGTGCGTCCTGGTAGAACACCGGACATTATCGGATCGGGTAAAAAACGAACGTTTGTTTTTATGCCTCGCAAGTATTTCCTACTGAAGTCGAAATAAAACAATGATTTCAGCATCTTCACGCTATTCTTTTATAAAATATGTATGTAAGAGCACTTAGAAGAAAAGATTGTAGCACCACGGCTCAGAAAGGATCCCAGTGTTGTGATGATTACATTGTTTAGGTGAGGGTAACTAACGGGGCTAGCATAATTCATCCTATGGTGACCAGGATTTTGTGAACGGTCTGATTATTAAAAGTAGGTGCTAGTCCCAAACTGCGACGCAGGAAGCTAGAATTTTGTCGACGGCAGTAGTGATGCAGTATGTCATTATTGAGTGAAATTTCTGGAAAGCAGGTCGCGAAGGGAATCAGTAGCAGCCAACAAAGCACTTACAACAACTAATACGAGAAATGATAACAATCACATGCTTAGGCCGACAGTTCAGCATCACTGTGGCTTTGTTTCTTTAATGGTATTGCACGATGCGTTAACCACGTGTTTGCATCACCTCCACAATTCTAGACGAATATGCCAATTGCAGAGAATGTAAGAAGAAATGCCCGTTTATGTGAATCTGAAAAAGACTATCACAAAAAGCGCTTTCTCATGACACCGCAAAATGCTAAGGCGCCCATGTGCTGTGCAATGTCAGTGCACGTTAAAGATCCCAGGTGGTCGCAATTATTCCGGAGCACCTCTTCCTTCCTTTCTTCTTTCACTCCCTCCTTTATCCCTTCCATTACGGCTCGGTTCAGGTGTCTGCCGATATATGAGACGGATACTCCGCCATTTTCCTTTCCCCCAAAACCAGTTATTATAGTTATGACACCGTTTTTCAAAAGCGCGAAATGTGCTTTAGTTTGTTTTGTATTATGCGGGTTAAACGTCCCAAAGCGACTGAAGCCACAATGAGGGACGCATGAGGAACTGCGGGAGGAAAGTGCATGAGGAACTGGAAGTGAATAGAAATCAGCGTAAAAAATCCCTTAGGCGATCCTTGCTTAATCGATTGAATGCATTTGCATCCAAACATTCATTCTATCAGAGGTTCACATACTTATGTTCGCTATATATCCAAGGTTGACATACGAAAGTTAGTTATATCCAAGGTGGAAAATTAAAATTGGTTCTGAAGAAACGAAATGACGCAGTAATTCACTTTTCCCGGTGGACACCCGAACAGCGCCGTAAGGGAAGAGATAAAGGAAGAGATGCCCGTAGTGGAGAACTCCGGAATAATTTCGACCACCTGGGGATCTTTAACGTGCACCGACATCGCACAGCACATGGGCGCCTTTTGCGTTTCGCCTCCATCGAAACGCGGCCGCCGCGGTCGGGTTCGAATCCGGGTACTCAAGCTCAGTAGGCGAGCGCCTTAACCAGTGAACCAACCTATAAGGTGGCATATTTAAATTCGGTGTATTCGAGGTTAAGAAATTAAGCTTTCTAGTATCCGCGGTTGCATACTAAGGTTTGTTATAGCCGAGGCTAATACCCGAAAAGTCATTATTTCGGAGGTGGCACAATAAGGTGGGTTATATCCTGAGATAGCATACTAAGTTCGTGCTGGTAGTATACAAAGTTCGTTCGTAGCCCGGTGGGCATGCGGCAACTTGCCCTAAATTCCATTCGAAGGCAGACGAGTCATGTTAAAGTGTTAAATAATTCTTATTATATAACGTTTATATAAATAATTTTACAGCCAAGCTTCTAGTCGCTCACTTGTTGCATAAGCGGCATAGTTGGCTCAACACACAACATCGCCAAGACGTCACGGCCATGAGATCAACCACGTTACGCCACGCGTCGTTACCGTCTACGTCACTTGACTTACACGAGGAGTCCTGTGAGCGGTGATGTCATCGACAGCCAGAAGCCGTCCAAACGGCCTTTGGAAGACGGATAACAAAAGCATAAATCGCAAAAACACAAACGCAAACTGCTGCGCTAATGAAACGTATTATGAGAAAGCGTATTCTTAAGAGAATTTTTTTTACGCACCATAAAGAAAAGCTCAATAGCTGTCAATAGGTGAGCAAACAAACCGGTCATTAACAATGGAAGCTAAGCTTTCATTTTGCCATGCTGCAATTGCCCTATTTGGGATTAAAGGTAGTTTCAGGCAATAAAAACTGGGAACTTTCTACTAGACAAAGGAGTCCGTGACCTAATCACAACTCCTGTAAAGAAAATGGACCATTAATTATAGGCAGAAGATTATTAACTTTCCTTAAACATTGCAACAGCACTGCTGATCCTTCGGCTGACTCGAGCTTCTGATAAAACCTTTGCATACTGAACGCAATGTTTACACTGCGTACAGCTACAAAGATTCAATTTTTAAGGAGATAAGTATTTTAACGATAGAGTGTAGATTGAAGGTATAGAAAGGCTGAACGCTTCGGGAAGACTGAAGCATCCACTCGCTTTCGGCAAGTGCTGGTTTCGATCTTCATTGCCGCCGGGTGCCTACCTGCTGTCAATGGGCACAAGAATTCCTTCAGCCTAGTACTCAACTTTGCGGGGATGAAGTGCTCGGGAAAAGGCTCTTGGTGCAAACCGTTGCGCTGACGTGCAACGAGTGATTCGTTCCACCGTCATTCGCGAAGGGCTGGGTTCGAATGCTAGTACCACCGGGTATCAACAGGGTGTGTAACTGGTACTAGAATCTACCCAGCCTCGTGCTAGGCTTTTCTGGTGTGAAATGATCGGGGAAAGAGCCTTGGACCAAAACGTTCCACTGACGTGCCAGTTATTCGTTCCGCTGCCTCTGTCCATCAAAATATTCTATCCATCATTCTATTCTGTCCATAACAATATGATTGCAAGTGGGAGAACGAGAGGAAGGGGAAGAAGTTCTTATTTAAAAGAGGAAAGGCAAAATGTCTTCATTCTTTCCTTGGGGACTAAATAATCAGAAAGAATAAATAAATTAGAGTGATCTCAATGAGAAATTTCGAAAGAGTCTTAGGGACAGGCACTTTTGCAGAATCGCGTATTTCAGATTGGAACGAAGTAAGGCATTCCGAAAAAGAAAACCCCAGAAAACACAGATTTTGCGATTGGTCTCCAATCGCGTTTCCACAAGAATACACGCAGTGATTTCAGTGGTGATCCTTTTTCGTGTTTTGTTTCTTTCTCAAGGCGTTGCTTGGAACAAAAGCAACTGTGGTTAAGGATTTCATGCCGCCTATAACAGGGGATAAACGACAGCAGTACCGAAAGGATTCAGCGAAGAAAAACATCCGGTGCAATGAGCGGCACATGGCTGCCAGCCCTGGCTGAAGTTGAGAGAGATGTTTTTCGTTTAATTCAACCTCTGCTATTTTTTCTCTCACTTTCTGCACTTTGTTTTCTGTTCAATAAAGACACGTGCTTCTTGGACATGTGTGCAACTCGCAGGCAATGCACGCATGTTCCTATGCCTCGTGTTATCGTCTGGTTTTATGGAGTCTGAAAATGGCAGATCCGGATACACCAACGACCCATGTTTTTTCTTTTATCGCAAGTGCGTTTCCACCTGACTACAGGGAATATCGGCCCTATAATTAATAAAAGCGACTACTAAAATTGCTCGCCGTGCCCAGGGGCAGCGTGTCTGACCCGCCAAATATCTGGGATAATGGTAATTTTTTTTCGCTTTCATTCGGCGTTCTTGAACACCGAAAGCATGAAAGCATCGCGACAAACAAACCTTAGTGAGTATCAAATGCGTACATTACTTAGAGTAAATTCAGCTGACCTTCCATGCCGCGTACAAGTCTTCAAAAGTGAACACACAAAACAGCAGACAGATAAACCGAGAAGACAAATTTCAGCGCTGGCATATGGTCGTTTGCGCACCCTCCTCGCATGCGGGATGTGCAGAGTTCGATCCTCAGTGCGGCCGGCCGGGTACCCGCCGGTGATGCAATGGGTAAAACTTTCCACTGGCCTGGTGGTCGGCTTATCTGCGGTTAAATGCTTGAAAAAGAAGCCTTCCAACCGGCTTGAGCAGACGAAAAAACCTTGTTCAATGGCGCTCTTTGACCACAGATGCCCTCGCGCCATACATAATCTTCCTCCAATAATATACACATAAGTTTGAAAAATTGTCTATTGCCTCGAATGGCAGTTACCGCCGCCGCCTGTCTTTCACTGGAATCCTGCCTTGAGACACTTGCCTTCTCTACGTCAGTATAGATGGGGCTATGATTGGCTCATCGAGAACTGCAAGGAATTTCGTGGAAGGTTGAGGCCGGGGAGCGGCAAGCGGCAGACGGCGCCTTGTCGCTGCCTCCCAGTCTGCCCTCTATACTCGTGGCCGGGAGAGCGAGTGCCGCCCCCCTCCACAAAAAAAAGAAAAAAAAAAGCAGAAGCAGTAGTGTCAAAGGAGCATAGCGTGGTCTCGACCACGGTGTTCTTTTTGAATGCGACAGTGTTAAGCAGCTTGTGTGGCAGAAAATCCGGCGTCAATGACCATGAGCGAAAAAAATGCACAAAAAATCCCCAGAGAAGCAACCCAGGTGGCAGGTGGGCCGCCTAGGCCGCGTAACCTTGTAGCACCATCATAACCTGCTCACCAGACTTTAAGCAAACAGACCACTATGACAGGTTGCAGTTAAATTAATGATTGGTCACGAGAGGTTGCTCCAAGAGAGCAACAAGGTCGCACAAGTCCCCCCGGTGGCAGCAGCTGCCATCGCAAGGCATTGGCGCGTCCTTTAACCGCTGCAGCAGAGCGCCAGGAGCGGTATGAGGACTAGCAGGGACCTATGAACGTTAAGGAAGAAAATGTCTAATTTGGTCAAATGAGCATCAACTCATTGCCGCTACCATATCTCATCCTCAAGGCGGAGCTTAAGTGTCCAGCCGGTTTTCTTTTCTCGCTCCCTCCGGCATACAAGTTGAGAAAGAAAATGAACATTCTCGCTTTTAACTTCTAATATCTCAGGGGCTACATAAGCTTGGGCTGAAAAGGTGTTGCGGCAAGACGATGGGCGGTTCAATATCAGTCTTTCGCGTTTCTTAGCCTTTTTTAGGAAGCCTTTAAGAAGGCCAGTTACTCTACAATAGAGACCAAACCAGGAAAGTATTTTAGGGACTCATTTTATGTCGAGCACTCGCAGCGGGGCATAATGTGGGTTGGTCAATGTACTGTACAAGGCCGTGGAGGCTATTTTCAGACAGAAACCTGAGCAGGCTCCGGCCCTTGGTGTTGTCTGTCAGCAACAGGGCAAGATTTCCTCTCTGCTTGCCCTTAGACCAACTCCCCTTAGTAGTCTGGTTCATGAAACCCTTGTTCCCGGATACGTCCACAGCAGGTGGCGAAGGTCCACATCAGGGGCGGATGTGGAACATTTAAGACATGCTAGGGACCGTTTCTTCTTGAGAGCTCCATCGGCACGTCACCGAAGACGTAAGGGCCACCTTAGCCCTAAGGCTTTTAAGAGGCGCCCCCTCCAATGTCGTTAAATTCTGAAGGAGGGGGTAAATGCACGGGGGAATCAGGACACGCGATCGCCTCAAAAGAGGACGTCAAGATGAAGAGCGGAGAGGGGGACAAAAGGATGGCTAGTTAGGGAAGCATTCATGGTTGGTGCTGGGCGTTGGAGCGTCTGCACTGCTTTGGTGAACGTTCCGCGCATTTTCTTGTGTCCAGTGTAGCTGGATGCATTTCGTTATTTTCTTAATCGCAGCATGAATCTCTTTTGATATGTTTACCGCCTTTGAAACTATTTGGGTCGCCCAATAGCCGGTAAAAAGTTAGTGTAAATATGAGCTACTTTTACACACACCAAGTTATTCATAGCCTCCATAGAATCAAACATAGCGTAGCGCTTCATCACAACAGGGTCCGGGTGGTCCGTGGCATTTTCCAGAGGTGCCAATAACTCAGTGTGTGTCGGGCTAGTAGTAGCGGTTCTAGCACCCTTGGCTATGGCCGACGCGTCCGTATAAGCGATGTACGTTCCTGGACTTATCTCAAGTACATTTCGAAGTGTCGGCTTCTTTTTGCGACGTAGTTTAGAGGTATTGTTTGTAGTTATTGCCGCATATATCCACCGAAGGGGATCTGTAATTTTTAGTGTTTTTGCTGTGAAGTCAACAAAACGGCTCCGGCGGGCGGATTCTAGTTTCTTTTTATTTGTCGTGTTGCCTCTTCCTGTACAA
This sequence comes from Amblyomma americanum, assembly GCA_030143305.2. Lineage (NCBI taxonomy): Eukaryota > Metazoa > Arthropoda > Arachnida > Ixodida > Ixodidae > Amblyomma > Amblyomma americanum. The sequence continues at coordinate 17,753 of JARKHS020033724.1, forward strand.
ATTCAGTCTATTAAGTTTTGTATATTCGTAGAATCGGGATAAATATGTGTTAGTTTTGGCAGGGCCGTGACGCTTCGCATTACGGTCTTATCAATGCAATAGCGTTAAGGAGCTCGTGTCACAGAGAATCCGGTGTCGTCGTCGGCTCTTTGACCATGACCGAAAAATGGCCCAAAAATCCCCAGATAAGCAAAATTGCAGGTAGGTAGGCCCCCTAGGTGACCTAAGCTTATGGCGTCATCACAACCTGCCAACTGGATTGCGAGCGAACTGCGTACCGTGGCAGGTGGCAGTTAAAATGACTGATCATTCTGGTAGAGCAACCTGGATCGCACAAGGCCCACCCCTGGAATCACCTGCCATCGCAGGGCAGTGGCGTATCGCTTAACTGCGCCATGAATGGTATGAGGACTCCACGGTATCTATGAAAGTTAAGCCGAGTATGACCAATTCTGCATACATGAGCATTAACCAATTAAATCTATCGCGTCATACCCTTAACGTATGACGCTTAATAGAGAGGGGCTCAACCGTCCTCTCTATTTTTATCTATCGTTTCCAACGCCGCCCACTGTCGTCTGGTCAATCAATGAAACTGAGCCTGGTATACTATCTGGGGATGAGGTATTGAACACACAAGACATCTGGCCCGCTCAGTCAGGCCTCCGAATCCTCTCCTATATGACACGAGTTTGGTCAAGTGTTGGTTAGTCGATGCTGCCTGCTCTCTTCTGTGGAGCCATTGTGTTTCTTTGTCAGACATATGAATGTCAACCCCAAGTAATCTCAGCTCGTCCGCTTCTTGTAATGTCTGGTTTCTAATTTTGATGGTGGCTGCTAACTGCTTATTTTCTGTTTCTGTTAGCCGCATGAACGTAGCTGGACAAAAACGACAGTCTAACCCTGCTTTGCGGAGGTACTCTTGCAAGGTATTTAAGGCATCTTGTAATTTAATATTTTGCGTCTCCAAGTGTTCACGAGTTGATCATATCGTGGCATCATGTGCGTAAATCATGAACAGTACATATGGCATTTCCGCTAATTTGCACACCAATGGTAAGAAAGATTTAATAATAGTAAATGGGGCGAAATCCGAACCTTGTGGTACTCCACTATTCAGGTATAATTATAAATTTGTTTTCCATTGAGGCGCATAGCGAATGATCGGTACTATAGCCGGTTATGTCCAACTTTTTGAATATGTAAGAGAATGACCATGTCTTCCATTTCCTCCGGAATATTGGCGTGTGACACGTGTTCATATGCCTTCACCACGTCCGTAACCACCGCCGTTCGCACAAGGTTGCTATGAGGTGAGACAATAATGACGTGTTCAGCCAGCCCAGTCAACCCAGTTTCTGTGCTTAGATTAGGCGGGTACCCAATTTGCCGTAGATGAAATTTTTGCTGCCTCTCTAGCCTCTATTACAAGCGCGTGGCAATCAACTTCTCATAAATTTTGCAAATTGTGGGTGTTAGCCAGGTAGGCCGTAATGACTGCATGCTGGTTGGACGTCTACCAGTCTTTGATACAGGAACCAGCAGCGAATGCTTCCAGTCTAGTGGAATTTCTCTGTTTTGCCTAACCTCATTCATTTAAGCCAATTGGGCATTAATCGCTTCTCTTTCTCAATTTTTGAAGGCCTCATTTTTACATGTCTTGTAGTTTTTCTTTCACTGGCTTCTTCAATAGCAGCCAGTAGCTCCAATGTTGCATTGGAGCTACTGGCTAGATATTTAGGATCGTCTGAAGTGGCGGTGCTCGGCTTCCTGTGCGCGTCATACGGCCGCTTGGTGACGTCACTTCATTTTTCTTGCAATCGCTGGGATTTTCTGTACCATCGGCGAGGACACACACACGCCGCCGCCTTTTCTCGTAACAGGACGAGTAATGCTTTCATATTAAAAAAAAAACTAGAGGCCGTAACATACGTATCGTGCCCTCTTGTTTAGGTTTGTTAAGCTATTTTAACATCAAATGCTGCGCACGGGTTAGCCATCCATAATTCGAGCTATATCACGAGAAGCGGCGCAGTTTTGAAGCAGGTGCCGGTATAAAATGGGTCGCCCCTACAGCATCGTTGTAATGAATCAGGTGCGCGCAGTTTAAGCAGACTGGGAGCCGTTCTTTACAACGAGATGCTTTTTTTTTCTGCAGCCACCTACGGCCACTGTGGCGCTGACAACAACTACCGGATGCGAGTGAACAGCGTGCGGGGCTTGACATGCCTTCGCTAAGAAAAAGAGAGGGGGTCAGGGACGCAGGAGAGCGTTTTTTGTAGCTTAAATTTGTCTACGAACATGCGGGCGCGTGTGCGCTCGCTAGTACGCGAAAGGGACTCCATGAATGCGGGTTTTGCTTCGGGTGAGAAGGAGGCGCACGTTTGTGCTCGTTGTAATTGTCTTGCTCCGTGCTTATTGTCAAGGATTCCTCACGTTCAGGAATGGGAACTGACTGGACGTATGCAGAAGCAGAAAAAATTGAAACAAGTGCATATAAAAAGAGAAAAAAGCGGGCTAGTTGGGCGGGAGAGATGCAGCGGGCTTCACTGCCACCGGTAAGAAATACTATGTAAGTTTAAATAGAAGTAGCTTTTGTTTATAATTATTTTCCGCGTATTTTTTCTTCAGAAAAGCAGTAAGTTCCATGTTGATCATTTTGTGCTCGTTTCTTTATTTGCTACGTTGCATCATGATCTACCGCTATGGATGCTTGAAAGTACCAATCCTGCCTTGGATGCGAAAAGCCGGCTGGCAGTGTTGAATAAAGAACAAAGATATGAAAAGGCAGGCTGATTATACGCCATCAAGGAAGAAATTCACTTTCTAATAGAACAAACTCTAGCATTTCGGGACATTTTCATACCGAGGAAACCAACTCAAACGAACAAAAATAATACCTGCTTCTTACTGACATTCTCCGGGGCTAATCGATGATTGTATGCTAAAAATGTTGCGTTTCAAATTCTTTCTACGTGCACATAAACCCACAGAAGCAATGATAAATTAGTGTCTTTGAGAGGCGGAAAATACAGAAGCCAAAGCCAAAGCCAAGAAAAACCCACAAAGGAATCGAATGTTATCAAGTAGTACTAAAGAAGGATTCCTGACAGTGTCTTCTAGGAAAGGTGTATGGCTCCTTGACTTGTCGTAGCTTTTACTACTCATCAAAAAATTGGAGGTGACACTTATGCTGCGCTTTAAGGGTATGACTAGAGTCACTAAATAAAGACTTAGAGTACCGGCACTCTTTTCTCCTATTGTTCTGTGCCGCCGCCACGATCATTGGTCAGTTTGCATCACGTGATATTTGTTTACACTGCGACGGTTAGTGGGGGCTGCCATTTTGTGGCTTATGCGTTTTCAGTCGGCCAACTGTGGTAGTCCTAGTGCTGCGAGTGCTGCCGGTGACCGACTCAGTGACCAGGGATTCCGCGCCTCGCAGCATTTCAGCTCCGCACGACGAAAGCGTAAACTGAAGGCAACAGCTGTACCGTTTGCATCTGAGCGGCTCCACGCCGTACGGCTAGGATCCCCGCCGCAGCGCAGGGTGGCTAACAGCGTTGTTTACAAAATGGCCGGGCCAAAGTTAGCGGCGAGGTCGCCGAAGCGACAATCTGGCAACAATGATAAACAACAAAATGGCCGCCCCTGCTTACCGCCGTGCTGCAGTGACGGTACTCTAAGTCTTTATTTAGTGACTCTAGGTATGACGTGATAGCTTCAGTGGGTCAATGCCCATATATGAAGAATTGGCCATTCTCGATTTTACCTTCAGAGATCCTCGGGAGTCCTCATACCCCTCCTGGCGCAGTGGTGCAGCGGTTAAGCGATGCACCGCTGCCCTGCGATGGCAGGTGCTGCCACCGGTGGAGCTTATGCGACCCAGGTTGCTCTTCGAGAGCAACCTCTCGCGACCAATCATTTATTTAACTGCCTCCTGCCGCGGTGTGCAGTTTGCTGGCTATCCGGTGGGCAAGTCGTGATGGCGTCACAAGATTACGTGACTTGATGGAAACAACTGGACAGCGCTGACAGACAGGACGGAAGAAAAGAATACAAAGAAATGCGACTAAGACGTGTTCTTGCATTCATTGCGTGACTTAGGTTGCCCACCAGCCTTCTAGGTTGCTTCACTAAAAATTTCTCTTTGATTTTTCACTCACGGTCAACGAAACCGACGAGGATTACGCCGGATTTTTCGGCGAGACGAGCTTCTTAACGCCACCACGTCAAAATGCCCCCTCTATACTGTTTCTTACACAACTATGGGCACGTGTTTCGTATGCACATTTATTTTTATTTTCCGGATCCCTTTCTTGGATGTGGCAGTAGGAGAGCCCACGTTCGGTGATAGATCACACAGCTTTCCAACCAGGCGCGCTTTGTGCATGAATTGAATGAGAAAGGAGTCAAAGCACAGCAGTCAAGCCACACTGTGAATAGGCCAACATCTTCCTCAGTCTTGAAGAGGGTACGCTACGGTCAGAGGAGAAATGGGGTTTGTGGTAGGGGGTAGGGATGGTAACTGCTGGCAGGCCCACGCCTACCACATGGTGTGGGCCTGCCAGCAGAACCCATCTCTGCCCCCTATCCCAAACCACACCCGAGAGGACTGGGAGGCGACCCTGTCCGGCTGCTGCACCCTCGGGGCCCAAAGGGCCTTAATGCAGCGCGCTTGGGCTGCGGCAACCACCAATGGTGGGCGTGACTAGGCATCCCACCCAGTGGTTGTAAGGGCGTGACCCTTCAGGTCATGACCCCTAACACCTCTCTCTATAAATGATTACATAATAAATGTTTTCGCCACAACCATCGCCAATCCCCTACAAGGAGAAGGCAGTGGATGTCCGACGAGGGCAGGAGAGCTAACACCTCGATGTGCAAGCGACAAGGATTATTGCGATCGGCCCTCAGTGAATCTGCGCAATGAGTATCCAATCAAACAACAAAAACTAAACTTTATTTTTAACGCTTTGTTTGGATAGTAACCCACTTCCCTCTAGGCAAGTGTCTTGACGCTCAGCCAATTTTGCTGAGCGCGCCATCGCCGCTGGAGCTCTTGGCGAAAGATGCAAGCGCCATGATGTTATTGGAGCACAGCATGTTGGTGCGCTGCCAAGGTTTGCACTGCGTACACCACCTCACCAACGAGCTAAAAGCTAACCCTTTAAAATAAGACGATGTTGCGTACGGGAAGAAGTGGCAATTCGGAGGCCTGACGACGTATTTTCTTATCGAAGCATGAAAATCTACACAACTCCAATTTTCTTCTGGCATTTAAAAGCCGGTGCTCGTTACAATCGAGGACGTGTTAGAATCGAGTGAATGCAGTGTTAAAAATTTACGATAGGAAGGCAAGCCGCTTTTAAGGCGCCCTCACTGAAGCGAGGAACGTTCTAAAATTTGGCCCTTAGTGTTCAAGGACTTCCCTAGTGTAAACAGAGCATTGACTCTAGTGAGGCAGCCTGGGGACAGTCTCAATCACGTCGTGCTCGGTGAGCTCATAGAACGCGTAAGAAACAAGGGTATGAATGTCATTGCTGCGCGAATACACCGTGGTACCCCAAACTCAGTTCGAGTTCCGGCCGAAACTTTTTATCGAGGATGTTCTCCAGAAAATCAATCACGAGATGGTAGACCATCTTAGTTGGATGCAGACACATGCCATCTTATCGCAAGACCTTATAAGGGTTCCTGCGATAACTTAACGTATGACGCCATTACCGACGACCTGGCGGCTACAAACGGCGGGGACCGAGTATAAATCTTCGGCTGCGCCGACATGATCCACCTAAGGGGCCGCAGCACGGTACTGTGAGTTTTGCTTCTGTGCCTTCTTACAGCTGGCAATGGCGGGTCTCCCTGCTGCACTAATACTACCTACCGCATCAGTCACGCCGTCTACGCGGACAGTACCATGAATGGGCCCGAGGAAAATGTGCGCTAGGAGGCAACAGACACCACTATTAGTTACGCACAGCTAGTGTGTCCGACGTGCTGTCGCGAGAAGTTGGAACTGCACCTGCTGCCCTCACTCCCACGTGACCCGTTACGCTTGACGGTAATCCTTAGTGGACACCCTATCCGCCACAATGACAGAATCTGTGCCCTCGGACTCGGCATGAAGGAGAAAGGCAGAGTGGACTTCACGGTTCAGCTGCTCCAGCGCCAAATCCACACGGTTGTGAGCATGGTACGGTGCGTGTCCAACTGAGGACGTCAACCGGGAGAGACAGGCATCCTCCGAGTGCCACATTCTTTCATCTATACGCATCTAACCTTGCGCCAGGGTAGAGTACAGCAAAATGAAAGCAGCTGTTCGCGAGACAGCGACTAGGGCGCTAGGGATATCAGTTCGCAAGGGGACGATAGCACTCCCTTTTCTCTCGTCACGGACAGCACTCTCATCTCGGAAAACAATTAGACGTACTATCGCGCTCAATATGAGTTGCAACGCGCCGTCATCGACCGGAGCTGGCTCCCTCGTCTGTATCCTCCAACAATCGCTCGGAATTCTGGGAAGAACTGCCATTCCAGGAAACGACCACACTCCCTCTCAGGAAACAGCTAAGTAAAACTGAAATGCATTCTGTTTGACTGCGGTATTCTACTGCATCCCAACTACCATCGATAAGTTCGTTATATATTTCCTGTTATTGGCCCAATTAACATGAAATATATAACGAACTTATCGATGGTAGTTGGGATGCAGTAGAATACCGCAGTCAAACAGAATGCATTTCAGTTTTACTTAGCTGTTTCCTGAGAGGGAGTGTGGTCGTTTCCTGGAATGGCTGTTCTTCCCAGAATTCCGAGCGATTGTTGGAGGATGTAGACGAGGGAGCCAGCTCCAGTCGATGACGGCGCGTTGCAATTCATATTGAGCGCGATAGTACATAATTCCAGCCAAATACAACCGCTACGCGAAAACGCACAGTCCTACGATATACTTGAGTGCCTTAGCTACGCAGTGCACGAGGATACCCTTACGAACACAATACAACCTACCCTTTACGAGCGCGCCCCGATCCACGTCTCACCTGCACTGCTTAATATGCCCCCGGACAGACATCAATCCAGAAAGTAACGCCGTGGACACGGGAACCAGAATCTCAGGAACCGGCTGTGCACACACGCCTCGTCACTTCCAGGACTCGGAGGAAGGACCACAGTTGGGGTTGAGACCAGCGGCTCTAGGTGCTCGTTGCTACTGAACTTCAAGCGACTAGGTGGCCTTGGGCCTCGTGAAACTCGCCATTGCTAAAGCAGTAGAACAAGTCGTACACGCCGCATGGACAAGTAATGCTATTGAACCAGTCATCATCCTCACAGACTCGCAAGAAGTGTGTATGCATACGCTTCCAATGGAGCAGGCTCAGCCACACCGTGGCACAAGTGACGGGTCGTGCCCAGGCCGCTTCCTCCTTTTACAGCATCGTGTATGTGTCAGTGCATTCACATGTTCCTCGGATCAGCGGGCACACGCACTCTCCTGAGAAGCATGAAACTGGGTTCCCTCGTGGACAGTCCGGAATTCATCGAGAAAGAAGGGACAGGTTTGAGCGTGGATTTCTCTTGCATGCAGTACTTAACGCGGCCTCCGCGAGGACGTCTGTGCGCCATCCACCTGTCCGCATAATCTCTCAAGAGGAAGCTGTCCTATAGGGCCTACAAAATTACACCATCCCAATTCCTCACAACTGCATTTTAGTCATCCTAGCGACACATCCCCAACGTGTGGCTTTTGCGCAGACCCACCGACCCTATACGACATTGTCTCGGGACCTGCAAGCACCCTCGAATCTCCAATCCGCTACCCCACCCATTCCCGGAAATTCTGGATTGGTACATTTCTTCATCTCGAAGTTGTTTATGATCGTAGTTGTTTCGTATATCATACCATTGCACCATAAAAAACAATGTATCCGCAGGTCCGTCCTCGGGACGCTCGTAGTTAATTCACTATTTACTGCCAAAACCGCATTGTATTAGTTTTATATGGCAGTCTTAACTACTCGGCTCGACCGCAGACAAACTTGCAAAGCAAGAAACCAGTAGACAGAAGACAGACAGCGAAGCCGACAAAGATGACGTGAATCCGAGGAAAGAGCTAAGAGGAGGTAATGCTGTAAAAAGAAAAAAAACAAATGTGCATGAAAGTTTTCAACAGGACTCGAGTACTTATGCGACTGGAAAGGCTGCTTTAGAGGAAGACGTTTCGGATATATTTCGTATTAAAAATGAGGGAGACAAGTGTGTGAGCGCCCCGTCGGTAGCCTTCACAAAGAAGGAAAGTGCATGCCTAGAAAAAAGCACGTGCATCAACATTTTGTGATTGCCTGCTGCGCTGTACCAGAGGGAAATTAAAACGAAAAAAAGAAGAGGAAAATAAAAAAAATTCAAGATGAAAGGCAGCGCTTTCGCGCATGCGTATCTGGAAGCTGCTTTACTTTGCCTTCATGCGTGCAATAAGCTTAGGTCGATGTCCAGCCCTATGAACCATGCGCTCCATTTTTGCTGCCCTTTGAGTTGCTTACCGCTAGTAACCAAATCCCAGCCATCAACAAATGAGCTCAGAGTCTAGCTGCCTCTTATCATGCGCCAAGTTTCCTGCTGTGGCTGACCGAATTCCATGCAACGACAATCCTCCAACTGAAGAAACCGAAAACTTCTAGGACCGCATAAATGAACATCGAAAACAGATTAAAACGCGCTAAAGAAAACATGCGATTGTGGATGGTGTGAAAACCGGCTGGGATGAAGCAGTAAACGTGGCAACAGAAAGAACCGCTTTGACAACACATCTAAAGTTCTTGAGTGTCCAGACGCACATTCAACTGACACATTAAACAGAACTGAAGGCGTCACTCGTCATTTGAAAGGTCCAGAGGAATGCTGAAGGTCAAATTGTGACGGAGTAGAAAACGACGAATTGTGCAGTGGCGCGGGCAGTCGATTCCCCTCCTCCTCTCTTTCGGGGTGAGCGCCAGGGGTTTTGCATTGCATCAAGTTTGCGAATACCTCAACAATTATATAACAGCTACCGACAGATTCCCGTGCTAATTTTTTCCAAAATTTCCGCATTCAAAAGAGCGCTTGGGTATTTTCATATATTTAATTATTTAATTCTCAGATATTCTCTCCCGATATTTCGTTTCTTCTTTTTCTTTTAAATTACTATGAAATTTCACCCAAGGCACAATCGTTAGCTTGACACCAGTTTACCCTATTCTATGGGGTCTCCCCACTGAACCCTGGTCAATCACCGTCATGTGACAAAGGCAAGAACAACAACAACAACAGGAGAGCTCGCGTCGTTCCAATCCCCCACCGTGGGTATGTGCCATCGTATTTGAGGCAACAACAGCAACAACAGCAGCAAGCCGTTCGCCATTAAAATCATTCTGTGGCCATTTGTCATCTCATCTCATTCATCAGCCTGCCGGCACGTAACATATGGTGTGAGGTGCTGGGGTCCCTTCATCGCCATCCTGGTCCCGGAGCTTCGGCTTCCTGCGCCTGCCGTGGACGTCGGCCGTATGTACCTGCCCCCCCCCGGCTGTGCCCCAGCCCGCCAGACCTGAACCGACCTCGCCGCTCACCCCAGCCCCGTCCCCCACCCGGACCACTAGACACGACGAACTGACGACGTGGCCGCGACCAGAATGACCTGACCGGCCCGAGACGCTGCCCACACGTGAGAACGCCGCCCCCTTTCACCTGCCGTTCGGTGCGTCCAAGGACCTCGGCCATCGGCTCCTGGCACCCTACGACCCGGATGCTTCGTGTACCGAGACTCAATCGCCGATGATGTCCACCGTGACGGCAAGCCCTTTCACCTCCTTCTTCTGTATTCAACCATTTTTCAAGCCCATCGTCATCTACAGCATTTCGTCTTCAGTGCCAATCTGAAGACGAATCTGAAGGCGTTCGTGTTGTCTTTGTTCTCCCTTCGTCCTTGTTTCATTCGTTGGTACCATGTTCCATAGTTATGCAAACCAACTAGCCCAGCTGTCTACCCTTAGTGCCAATCTTCTCGTTCGCGATCGGGACGATCCCCCGGCTGCCCCGGGTAGTGTGACAAAGTAGAGGACGACGAACTGTACAGGAAAATGAAGAAGAAGCTGCGGATGAAGCCGCCGCTTACGACCGATCTGACGTGTTCTTGCTGACGTGTTCTTGCTGGTGCTTGGCTTCGAGCTCAACTGTGGTTCCCTGGTGGTGCCTACGTGGTCATCTCTGGTGAGGCCGTTCTCTGTGGGGGATTTGGCCAGGTCTCAGGTTAGGTCTGTAGGCCAGGTTAATGTGCATTTGAGGGTGCGTTTGGCTTAGGTATGTCGCTGACCTCCCCGGGTGGAGGGACGGCAACCTGGTTTGCCAGCTTGCCCACCCAAAGCTTGCCGCTAGAAAATTTTCGTAAAAATGGAATTGACATCATCCCTGTGGCTTTCGTGCCGATCGGTGAGGGAACGATCAAGATGAAAAGCCCCAAGGTCCTTCAGCAGGAGCTAAGATCTCTCACTACCCACTACCTCCAGATCTCTGAGGTGCGACCGTTCGGCCGGAGAGGCATTGTTTGCAGGTCCGCTGACATTGATTGTGTCACAGACCTGCTCCAGTGCAAAATATTTCAGTCCTTAGCGGTTAAAGCCTTCATCCCGGAACAGCTCGCATGTTCCAAAGGTATTGTTCGTGGCGTGGACCCAGCATCTTCCCCGCAGGATATACTGAAGGAGTTTCAGGATGCAGGTGTGGGGGTTCTTTCTGTCTACCGGTGCAGTAGAGAATTCAATGGTGTGCGTGTTGCGACAGAGTCAGTTATCACTACGTTTGCTGGTTCCTCCTGTCCTTCTGAACTCAAGGTTTGGCCGATAGTGTATCGTGTGGACCCTCTGCAGCCCCGTCCTCTTCAGTGCAACAACTGTTGGCGTTTCGGTCACAGTGGTAAAGCGTGTAAGTCGGCGACCCGCTGCCGGGTTTGTGGAGAAGGGCATTCAGATGACAGCTGCGCCTCTGATCAGCCCCAGTGTTGCCTATGCAAGGGCAACCACTCAGCTGATGATGTCAACTGCTCGAAACGAGCCGACGAACAAAGCCTGCTCGATATCATTCAAGCGAAACGATGTTCGAGAGCAGATGCTTATGCACTTCTGGATCGGAGGGGTAATACATATGCCAGCCGTGCGCGAAGCTCTGTTGCTGATATACCGTCAAGTTTGACTACTTCAATAGTGTCCTCAGTAGAACAGGCTCTTTCTGTGGTGGTCGAGCGAATGCTGGGCAGTTTCACCGAGGCTCTATCTCAACTTGTTGCTGGCCAATCTCTGCCTACTGAATCACATGTTTCGGCGGCTACGCCGGCATCACTCCCGAGTGCTGCTAGTAAGAATCATTCCATGTCGCCTCCTACCGTGCCCCAAGTACCGCCTGCCAACAGCGCTCCTGACAGTGTCGCTCACGTAGATCCTTGTAGTATGGACGTTGAAATGCTCACCACTTCCCAGAAGCGTCGAGCTTCTTCCTCACCCTCGAAGTCAGCTGTTCCGCAAGTCAAAGCAAAGAAAGGACCCCCCAAATTAATTCCCCAGACTGATGTGCTGAAGGAGGCTGTTGATGCCTCTTTAACCAGTCGATAATCATGGCGGGTCTAAAAGTTATGCAGTGGAATTGTCGCTCCGTACTTTCTTCTTTACCGGATCTTGAATTACTTCTTCATAAACATAATCCAGATATTGTGATTTTACAAGAAACGTGGCTCTCACCACTTAAATCATTCACATTTAAAAAATTTCGTGTTTTCAGGGTAGATCGCGTTAATGGCAGGGGTGGTGGGTTAATAACTATGATCTCTACGAAAATATGTCACCGGGCATCAATCTCGCAGACAGTTATGCGCCCTGACTGTGAGTTGTTGGCGGTTGAAATCTCCCTTCCACAGTGCGCCAAAGTCACTATTGCTAACGTCTACTTCCCAATCGGTGTTCACAGGACAGACTGTTTGGACACCTTACTGAGCGGCGCAAACAGCACAGTCATCGCAGGAGATTTTAATTCGCACCACAGTGCCTGGGATAGTCGCTCTGACTCCTGCGGCCAGCTTCTGTGGTCCTGGATGTCAATGAATGCAGTGCGCTGCTGTAATTCCGGAGCAGTAACCTTTATGCGTGGAGGATCCCGTTCAATCATAGATTTACCATTAGCATCTCGTGGGGTTGGCGTATCTGCATGGTCAACTGAAGAATCAGGTACATCTAGTGACCACTTTCCAATAACCTTTTCTATTATATCCTCGCCTATCAGAAAAGGTGGTGCAACCATGAAATTTCTAAACCACATTATGTACAAAAAATTGATATCTGCCTCACTCCCCTCCATAGTTAGCTCAGGTCGAGCACAAAGAGCTCAGCGGACAATTACCTTTCTGCAAGATGCTGCTGAGAGTTCTGTATTCTCGGTGTGCACTACTGCTCCTGCCAGACAGCCGTCTCCTTGGTGGACGGAGGAGTGCGAGAAAGCTTATCGTCGTAGAAAAGCAGCCTGGAAAAGCCTTTCCTATAATCAGAGCCCAGCTAATTGGATAAATTATAAGTTCTTCTCTGCATGTTTCAAACGAACTGTTAAAAAGGCAAAGGAGGATTATAATCAAAATTTAAACACGTATCTCTCAAAACCCCAGAATAAGAAGGCTCTCTATAGATTCATGGCGCAGAATAACAGCTCTCCGGCCTCCAATCGCATAAGGTCAATGGTAATGTCTCCGCAGGAGGCTAAGCAAAACCTTGAACGCATCGCGCAGGGGCTGGCCTTACGTTTCCAGGTACAGAAAGCAGAACCTTTGCACACTCTCACCCCCAGCTCGGACTATCCTGAGGTCGACGTGTCGGAGCTCCTGCAAATTGTTTCCTCGATGCACTCTGCTGCTCCGGGATCTGACGGGATTACTGTGGGCATGTTAAAGATTTTAGCGCACGACTTTCCAACTCACCTTCTAGATATTGTAAATGCGTCATTGGAAACCTCTTGGATTCCTCACAGTTGGAAAATTGCGAAAATAATTTTACTTTTAAAAAATGCAGACAATGGATTTCAATTAGACAATATTCGGCCGATTGCTTTAACCTCAAATTTAGTAAAGCTAATAGAAAGAGTAGTACACAGTCGCCTCACAAAGCATGTTCATCATATTAACGGCCTCAGCCCCGCACAGATTGGCTTTCGTCGCGGTTGTTCCATATGGTCCGCGCATGTGGATCTCGAGAGCCGAATACGACTCTCAATGCGCCAGAGAGAAGTTTCGGCCTTGGTGACGCTTGACGTTGCGAAGGCCTATGACAGCGTGGAGCACACAGTCCTCATTAACAAGCTTGCTCAACTACAACCACCGCATTACCTCTACGCCTGGATTTGTGAATTTCTAAAAGATAGATTTTTCTTCTGTACAGACGGATCTTTTTGTTCTAATACCTATGGTCAATCAAGAGGTGTGCCGCAAGGCTCTGTTCTTTCTCCGCTGCTTTTCAACATATTAGTTCGGGACATCCCCATTCATCCTAACGTTACAGTTTATGTATACGCAGATGATATAGCTTTTTTCGCATCAGCAAATGATATTCATGTGCTCTACGGGTATTTGCAGGCATATCTGAATGCTCTTGAAGTCTGGTTGGACCAAATCAATTTATCACTTAATGTCAGCAAATGCGGCGTGCTGGTATTTCCACCCGACGCTCCTATGTACATCTCGCTAGCCTACCGCTCCACTCCAATTCCGCAGGTGGAGTCGGTTAAATACCTAGGTGTTACTTATGACCAAAATTTGGACTGGCGACACCATATTAAGAATAATGTTATTAAAGGGGAACGTGCACTGGGCCGTTTGACCCGAGTTGGCAATAAAAAGTTTGGCATGCGTCGTGACACGCTACTGTTGCTCTATAAGGCTTATATGAGACCGATTCTGGAATTTGGTTGCCCCTTGTTCTCTGGTAGCGCGAACTACAAGCTGCAGCCATTAGCCTTACTGGAAAGACGTGCCCTACGGCTATGCCTCGGGCTCCCAAAATCAGCTTCCAACGCTGTCCTTTATCTGGAAGCGCGTATCCCCAACCTCTATTGCCGCTTCCAACTTCTAACAGTGCGTACTTTCCTCAAGTCTTTTGACCCGGCCCCAGGCGTTAGTGTTCCAATTTTTGTATCCCAACCACACCTTTTTTTGACTAATCACTGGCCACGTTATCAGCTTCCGCAAGTTAGGTTCACGCAGAATCTGTTAGCTCCGCTTCAGGTTGATCTGATCTCCTTGCAACGAGTTGCTGACACGCAGGCTGATCCCGTCTTCTATTACGACTTTATTTTCCCGTCCCATGCGAAGCATATGCCCGCACATACCCTAAATGGTCTTCTTTCTGAACACCTACAGAATTTTCCACATCATACTGTTCTCTCCACTGATGCCTCCGGCAGCTGTGAGAAGGCGGCGATTGGCATATATTCGCAGGATCTAGATTGGAGCTACTCCGTTCGTATCCCTGATTATACTCCTATATTCTTCGCAGAGTTTTTGGCCATTGGTTTGGCTCTTCTCAAAATTCCCAGACATGTCGCACGGGTTCTTATTCTCACAGACTGCCTTTCAGTTATTGTCTCTCTCCAAAATTCGGAAAAATCTTTCTTGACTCGTTCACTTAGGTTTTTTGTTCCGAGCACAGTGCGCGAGATCCGTTTGGTCTGGGTACCTGGGCATTCAGGCGTCTATTTTAACGAGGTGGCTGATTTATTGGCAAGGTCAGCTCTCAGCGCACCTGTAATATATCCCGTCCCTCACCTCATTCTGTTAGCAGCTTCACGTTTCCAGCGGTTCCAACATATTTCAGCCACTTTGAGTGATCCGTTGCTGAATACCGTGGACTTTCAACACCTAAAGTACCCATGGAATATCCGGTGGTGTAAGTCAAGGCTTTGTGAAGTGTCCATGACGCTCCTGCGATGTAGAATCCCTCACTTAAACTTGTACTTATGCAGGTGCGGGTTCGCTGCGACAAACCTTTGTGTATCATGTGGGCAAGTTGAATCAATCGATCATTTTCTCCTCTCTTGCCGGCGGTTCGCGGTTCAGAGAAAGCAATATCTGGAGGTTCCTCTTTCGAGACTAGGACTGCCTCTGTCTCTTACAGTTCTTCTATCGTTCGGTGCGAGTGCCAAGGGATTCCCGTTAAGCAGTGTATGCGGCTACCTTCACGATTACATAAGTGCAACTAATCGATTATCCTGTTAGCTATACACAAAATTCTTTCGCATGTCCAAAAAGGCTAGATTGATTCTATTCCGGATGACTCATACCTCTTGAATTCATTTTATTTTTCCCAATTTTTTT